>VMOF01000369.1:58064844-58080063 GCA_011764245.1 Trialeurodes vaporariorum
AAAAATTATTTTGGGCCAAAATCTCAACTCCAAAACAATGGGAATTAATTAAAAACCAAAAGCATCCTCATCCTCAGCTCATGTACTTTCTTTATAAAAAACGCAACATTTCGGACCCTTGCAATATCCCCGCGTTTAAAAAACGTACTCTCACTCACATCCTAGGAAAAAAAGCCGTTTAACGTCCTCGAGACATTCGAAGGTTTTAAAAAGTCTTCTTTCTTTTGACCTTAAAAACATGATCAGCGAGAAAAAGAATTTTACGTCCAAATCACAATTTTTTTTGCCGGGATAGTGAATTCTTTTTTTTTTTGGTACAACTACCGCTTGGTACGAACAGCGTGACAACGATTCTTGTGAAATCACACATGGCGCATGTGAATCTTTCATTCGGAGAAATTATTTCTGTCCAAACGATGGAAAAAAAAAATTACACCTCAGCTCGTAAAGTTATAAGCAATGATTTTTCTAAAATACTTTGTTGACAACTTTCGCACATCATTCGTCATAGATCATTTATATTTTGGCATTTGTTTGAAACTTTCGTTTCAACCCAAGTATATCTCCTGTGTTCAAGAATTCGTCGTTTTTCATCGAATCTATAATAAGTCAAATTTTTAATAGATTTTGGCAACAAACGGAATCTTGCGAATCACTAACTGTCCGCGTATGTCACGTATATCCGTTAAATATCTGACGTTCTTATCACGCATGAGTCATTACTCGGATTAAACCAAGCAAATAATTATAAGAGGAATCAGTGGGGCCGCTGCACTATGGTCTGAGATTGTCAAAAAGTGACCAAAAATCAAAAAAGTAAAATCATTATAAACTTTCAAGACCAAATTTAATAACAGGGCGCACTTTTAACAAGTAATTTAAATGCAGAAATGTCACTAGAAAGTTTTAAATAAGCTTAAAAAGGTCGAAAAAGATTATTTTTTATTACTTTTTTTACACTGATTTTTTGCAACTTTTTCTTGATCTCAAACTGCATAGTGCGCGGGAAGCGGCAGTAGAGGGTGAAACACTGGGATGGGGGGGGGGTCCGGTAGGGGCGACCACGAACCACGTGCCACACGGTTTCTTCGCGGTTCGAATCCCGGGGTCGCGCCAGTCACTAACTCACAACTCACCGGACTCATGTACCGCACCGCACACACCGATCGGTCGATCGTGTCTCTGAACTTAGAGAGAAAGGAGTCTCGAATTGGTTGTTTTTTCAAAGGTCATGTTCGTTTGGTGTTCTTTGTATACACGTATATATTGTATACATTCGCCTATCGCTTATCGGCGCGGCCGCCGCGGAATGATAGACGCCGCGTCCGTATACGTGCTCTCATGCATTCCGCGACACGTCATCGTCATGTCATGACGCGGCGCATCTTCGGTTCGATCTGAATGATAGGAAGGGGTGCCAGGGGCGTCTTTTCAGGTTCGGCTTGGGGGGGGGGGGGGGGGGGCAAAATATCTTATGACCCTTTTTTTTTTTTGCTCATCAACATAATTTTAGAGCCAAAGAGCCGTCTTTTGGGGGCAAAAATCGGATGACTTTTTTTCTTCGCTCATCAATATACTTCGTGCCAGTTTTTGAGCCTGACTTCAAATCCTTGGGGGGGGGGCAATTGCCCCCCAGCCCCCCCTAAATGACGCCCATGAGGGGTGCAAGAGTGATGTGAGTCAGATGGTGGTATGGAAATCGGCGATCCTTACACCTCGATCGCTTCTCGTTCAGTTATCTATGCAGATTTTATGTTTGACATTTTAAGAAAGGAAGAGTTGCACTTTGGTCTGAGAACATAAAAAAAAAAAAAAAAAAAAAAAAAAAAAAAAAAAAAATGGCCAAAAATTAGAAAGTAAATGTCTAATTCATTTATTTATCATTTATAACTTTCAAGGTCAATTCTGATTGCACTTAGAGATGCCACGAGGAAGCTTTAAACGATGCTATAAAAAGCTTCGAAAATGAGTGAATGTATGTTACCCGTATGACTGAAAATATTAACCGCGTGACTGTAAAAAAATACCTAAGATTCCTGTATTACTAAACAAGCTGTTAAGTGTACCACTGTTTGCCTATACCTATCACTGTACCACTGTTTGCCTACCTATTACGGCTCCTCACTGATGGCAACTTATCCTATGGGATGCTATGTCTTATGCTCTCTCTCTCTTTGGTGTTCCCCGTTCAATTATATGAGTTCGTTAATCGTTATGTCTAATTACTTAATAAATCGTTCTCTTCTCTAATAACAGAATCTTACTTAATTGAAATGCCCAACAAAGTCTAAAACAATCACTAAGGAACCACCTAAGGAAAAAATTTACCCTTCTACTTTTTGACTAAAATGAGTTTTTCCTTTCATCAAACAGCTACATGGCTCTAAAGTCTATACTACAGTGACCGAAATCGAATCTGATGGATGAATAGAGTCATTTCTATTTTACTATGCCGTCTGATCTTCGATGAAATCCCATGAGTCCATGCAGTACTAAACCATCGCGCTGTAAATATAAACCATCCAAATTCCTGCACCACAAGGAACCACTTAATAAGGGTGAAACTTACACTTCTACTTTTTGTCTATTGAGTTTTTCCTTTCATCAGGCACTCTATACTAGTGACCAAAATCGAATCTGATGGATGAATCTGCACCACAAGGAACCACCTAATAAGGGTGAAACTTACACTTCTACTTTTTGTCTATTGAGTTTTTCCTTTCATCAGGCACTCTATAGTCTCTACTAGTGACCGAAATCGAATCTGATGGATGAATAGTGTCATTTCTATTTCACTATTCCGTCTGATCTGCGATGAATCCTTCATCTCCTCACTCTCTGTCTACACACGCCTCATCGCATTGCTTGGACTTGGAGGAGAGACAGGCAAACAAACACAAACACTGAAAACTGAACAGTGTAGCGTATACACACACACACAGCAACACGCTACACACAGACAGAAACAGAACGAAGCTGGTTTGGCCTACTTATCGGGGATTTCGCTGGCGCGCCGCGGCCGCCTCAGCATCAGCCGCGTGTGGTTAGCGGTTACGATGGGCGCGGGTCGCGGAGTGGCTTGGCGTGTATTATACTCTCGTAGTATTCACTACAGCAGCGGTCCTTCCAGTGAAAGAGAAGAGGAAACATAGTGAGATGGAGAGGGATAGAGGGGGGAGAAAGGAGAAGCAAGGAAATCGAAAGACTACATGACAATGCCCGTAGAAGGATACACTCGAGGCAATAAACGAGATGGAGGCACCTAAGGATCAATTGGAAGGTATATACCCAGATATGAAGAAATATTTTAAAAATATTTTTAAAACACTGACAATATTTTAAAAACATTTTAATAAAAAAAATTTCAAAAAATTTAAAAAAAATATTTTAAAATAATTTTAAACAATTTAAAAAAAAAATATTTTAAAAATATTTTCAAAAGGCAAAAATATGTTTAAAATGGTTTAAAATATTTTAAAATGTTTTTGTTAAAATATTTTAAAAACATTTTAAAAATATTTTTGCCTTTTGAAAATATTTTTAAAATATTTTCAAAAATATTTTGACAACTAATTGGCATGAACAAATCATTTTTTTTTAAAATGTTCTTAAAATATTTCTTTCATATCTGGGTATTGGAGAACAAAAAACATTTTTGCGTTTTTTGCTGAGTTACACGCAATTTTTCAACTAACTGCATGTTCAATTGAACAGGCTCATGCGGAAACGTCCGATGACCGACACATTTTTTTTTTTTTTAGAGAAGACAAAATACTTACAGCAAATAAAAAATAAAAAAAAACATTAGCAAATTAAAAAATAAAACATCAAAGAAAACTGCCAAGACAAGGGAAGTAGGAACAAGAAGCCGAAGAACAAGTATGATCTGAACCTCATTATTAAATTTGATTCTTCAGGATCCACTTTTGACTGTTCTCTATTTGAAAACAAGGTATATGGAGAACAGGTATGGACAACACTCGACTCAGAGGGCGTGGCCACTTGGGAAAAAGCGACTTCGCCGCCATCTTGTCTCCTATTTACACCGTGTATCTTGCATTGTTGTTTGTGGTTAGGTTTGAAGGGGAAGTTTATCTGAAGCAATACTTTATTTATTTGAACAATGAAATGTAATTTTTATCTTTAAATGTTAATTTTGTGACTGTAGAATGGATTAACATCATCAATTACCTTGTTCACTTTCTTTTTCGAGATGTGAAATCTAAATTTGAATCGCGCGGTCAGAAAAATGGCGGCAGAGTCGCTTTTTTCACAATCAATCAGAGCCAACCTCAGAGTGTTGTCCATACCTGTTCTCCATCTACCTTGGTTTGAAAAGGCCTATTGGCTTCTGATATCAACATCTTTACTCATCAGTCAACGTAGAGTCCAGTTGGACGATGGACGTTGTTTTGTTGCGCACCCGAAAAATAAAGAAGAAAAATCGTTACCAGGTTTTAACTTGGATGAGATAACTGGTGCGTGGTCCCTCAATTGAGACCGTCTTTGGAAGAAGGCCCTCTAAAACAAGAGGTCTGCTCTTTAGCTTAAAACTACCATTTGCTCACAATGCATAATTCTTGGGAAGAGCACACCCGTTGTTTTATGATCCCTTTTCCCGGGGACGACTTCAATGGCCTCTGTGTCAGACAAACGGGCAGACTAATATGGACCCCCCCTTCCCCTCCAACCCAGCAGCAAATGAGTCAACACCTCACAGAACTGCCGTTTTTCGTATAATCAATGGTATTTTTCAACTCACCGATGATTCCACCGGTTGAAAGAAGATTACACAGCTCAGCTTAGTGTATGACTGTAATGAACGGAAATACTCTGATGTGGAATCTTTTCTCAATCGGTGGAATCGCCGTTCAGTTATTAAAATACCCGCAAGTTTTTTTAAAGTCATCGACGACTCCACTTGCGGTTGAGAGAAGATTGGAGATGCCAGTATTTTCGTGCATTACAATTACACACTGAATAGAACATACTGTAATATTTGCTCAACCGGAGGAATCATCGGTGAATGGGGCTGTTGCTCACTTTTCCTACAAGCGATTTAAAAGTCGATTCTGGTGTAAAAACCTCGAAAAATAACAATGGCAGCACTAAAAACTTCCGAAATTCACTCTTAAATTCAATAAACGCTTTTATTTGCGAGGGCGTAATGGTGGCCGAGGGCAGTAACAATGGGAGATTCCTATCTTAATTTCGTCACTCTCTCTAAGCTGACAAGGATGATTCACAGAGTAATTAGTCACCAGAGTAGTCATGGGGCGTCATTTCGAGTCTGGCTTGCGGGGGGGGGGGCAAAAATGTGATGACCTTTTTATTTTTGCTCATCAGTATAATTTTAGAGCCTTAGAGCCGGCTTGATGGGGGCAAAATCTGATTTTTTTTTGCTCATCAATATAATTTGTTCCCGTTTTTGAGCCTGACTTCAAATCCTTGGAGGCATCTGCCCCCCCCCCCTCACAAATAACGCCACTGAGAGTAGTGATCCATATCTGATGAATGGTACCGCAACATCTAGTGACACCGCCCACCGGTGTCACAATGAAAGTCGTCTCTTATTGGTCACTTCTTGCTGGAGTTACAGTATTTTAAGATGGGAATCTCCCATTGTTACCACCCAAATCCACCATTACGCTCGCGCAAATAAAAGCGTTTATCGAGTTTAGGAGTGGATTTCGGAAGTTTTCAGTGCTGCCATCGTTATTTTTGGAGGTTTTTACACCAGAATCGACTATTAAATCGCTTATAGCAAAATCGTGCAACATCCCCATTGAAAAAATGTCATTAACACCTCACACCCAGCAGCTCTGACACCTCATTCAATCATATTCACATCCCGCTCAGCTGTCTTCAAAATACTTTTATTCTTTGTCCTCAAAATCCTTGGACTTGACCCACAGCACGATGCACCATGATGTGGCGACTTGTTCCTCTTTTTGCTCACTCACGTGCTTTGAGGGGGGGGACCAACAACAACAACAACAACATCGAGTCTTGAAACCAATGAACTTCATACGGAAAAAGGAAAAGAAGAAATATGAGGACGCCTCTCCGGAGGATTGTATTCATATTTAGATTTGAGGTTTCCTTTACATGTACATATAGAGGGGATCCCGAGACCCGAGACCAGAGACACCACTGAAATATAGCTGCGGTTTTGGTGTTGACACGGTAATTCCTGGAGAATTATCCCACAAAGCGTTGTCAAATTGCGCAGTTTCCATCCGGGTTTTATCCGTATGCAGTTCATTACAGTCAATAATATGGAAAGAATAAACATCACCAGTGGAGGTAGGTTATGAGGTTACACGAGATCATGAAAACAGAGAAGATGGAATAAAATCTTCAGCACCGGTCAATGGGTCTGTTACAAACTTTTGCTACAACGATTAAGAGTATTTAATCTAATGTAAAATCGCCTGAAAAGTCCATTGGTGGCATCAGAAAGTCATAAAATTCAATAATAAACTCACAAGAGGCGTTTAATGAAATCCAAGATGGTAGATAAATATCGAGCAATTTGTATGCATGCACCACGAACATCCAAGGATAGCCAACCTCACGATATCTATCACAACAAATCACAACGTAAACAAACTCATAACCTCTACCTCCAGTGAGGTTGTCAAAGTTGGCCATCCTTGGATGTTCGTGGTGCATGTATACAAATTGCTTGATATTTCTCAGCCATCTTGGATTTCATTAAACGCCTCTTGTGAGTTTATTAATGCATCTTATGAGTTTCTGATGCCACCAATGGACTTTTCAGGCGATTTTACATTAGATTAAACATTATCCATCGTTGTAGCAAAAGTTTGCAACAGACCCATTCTCTCTTTAGGGCGGGCATCACCATGTGCATCTGCGCTAATAATGATCGATTTATCTAAGAAAAATCAGCAAAATAAGGTTTACTAATTCTTTAATGATTGTGTGAGTGCAAGTCCGCTCAAATAAAAGTCGAACAAAATAATCTTTTTTTTTTTTTTTTTTTTTTTTTTTTTTTTTTTTTTTTTTTTTTTTTTTTTTAAATTTAAGAATGATTCCTTAAGAAATGGTTTACGACTAGTTTTTATTTTTTAAAGTAAGTTTTAAAAATTTACAGTCGGAAATTTTTGAAAATAACATTTCGGCAAATAATGGGGCATCAGCTGCAAGGGTCTGAAATGTTGTGTTTTTTATAAAGAAAATGATAGTACTTGATGAGCTGAGAAAAGTGGTGCCTTTGCGGTTTCTAATACAGTCCCATTGTTCCGGAGATGAGGTATTAGCCCATAGCCTTTTGTTTTAAATGGGAATTCCGCGTTTTTTCATAAAAGTGTTCCGGTTTTGGAGAAACACACGAGTAAAGTTATTAAAAATCGTCACTACGCGGAATTCCCATCTAAAACAATGTATTTCGGGCCAAAATCTCATTTCCGGAGTTTCTTAACAGGAAGTGTCAGGACCATACGGCGCGGCGTACAACGGGGCAGTTGCCAGGTTCTGAAATGTTGTGTTTTTTATAAAGAAAATGAAAGTCCTAGATAAGCTGAGACCAAAAATGCCTTTGGCCTCTAATTAAGTCCTATTCTTACGGAGATGAGATTTTGGCCCAAAATACATTGTTTTAAATAGGAATTCCGCGTAGTGACGTCACTACGCACACGATTCTTTTACAACTTTACTCGTACGTACCTCCAAAAACGAGACACTTCAGAAAAAACCAAAGGCACCATTGTTCTCAGCTCATCTAGTAAGTACTATCATTTTCGTTAGGAAAAAAACAAAATTTAAGACCCTTGCAAACTGTCCCATTTTAAAAATGTTTCCTTCCTAACTGAGTGTAAGAAACAAATAAAATAAAAATAATAATCACTGATTGGGTTTTTTTTTTTTTTTTTTTTTTTTTTTTTCACTTGTTTTTCTTGCCTCGCACAATCAAAACGCACTTAAATTCAGATAAATCATAACGTCATTTCAGCCGGCGCGGCGTGACTTGTTCCAAAGTATATACGCGGCCATGTTTGATGAGCTTCGACTATATACCAGCAAGTTAAAGTTCCCAAGTTTACATTAGTCCCCCGCTACCGAACCCATCCAAAACTTTCTACTTCGGTTGAAAATGTCAGAAACTTGGAATCTTTCTCACGTCGACCGAGGGCTACCGACACTAGCTACCGTCGAGTACCATCAAGACGCCTGTCTCGCCCGCACCGCGCCGCACTATGGTCCAGAAGTCCGATTTAGGAAGACATTAGTTTGCATTAAAATCGCCCAATATCTTGAAAACGGCTCATCTGACATCAAAAATGGTTATTAAAAAAAAGTTAAAACGGTTTACGTTCTATCTTTTTTGTAATAACCAGTTTTGGTGTCAGATGAACCGTTTTCGAGATGTTGGGCGATTTTAATGCAAAATAATGTCTTCCTAAACCAGACGTCTGGACCATAGTGCGCCGCCGCGCCGCGCCAATGAGATGTACAAGTGCGATACGATGATAATCGTTTTCCGGTGACAAATCCATAGAGGCGCTTTCATATTTTGGTCGTGAGAGGAGAAAGAGGGGGGGGGGGCTGGCTAAGAGTAGGTGGAGGTGTTGAGGAGAAGGCACGCATCCACTCATCTACAGCAACAGGCATCCTGGCATCAGGCATCAGGAAAGTCGTAAGCATCTAAAAATGAGAGTGACACACTTAAAATCTTATTAAATATTTGTACCCAGACGTCAAACGATAGGCATCGCTTCAATGCTGCTGCTGCTGAGCTGCAAGTCGACGCTCTGACCCGATTCATATTTCATGCACTGACGTAGGACCTACGATGACACCTGCAATGTTGCCATTTTCAGAACGTATTTCGATATTTCCCCGTTTTACTCCATAAAATTTGATACTTTAAACGGAAATTTGTCAACGTTGACGAAACTGACGTGGGTCGCAGGTAAGCACCAATCATCAGTGATTCGAGCAGAAGCATAGCCGTAGCAAGGAATTTGTCTTTCTCTCTCTCTATGTCCATTTGACTGCACGCATTTGAAAAGGACAGAATCTCCATTTAAACTCACTGAAAGAATCGAATGCTTCGGTCATCGGCGATGACTAGATGTTTCGACCTTTCTAATGTGTTTAAAAGGGAAAAAAGAAACGTTGCCAAATTGCACGCATCGCCACTGGGCTAAAGTCACGAAGCAGCCCCAATCTCCAAACACACGCGTTTAAGTGGAGAAAGAGGGAGAGAGAACAGTTTCTTGGCTGCGACTATGAGCAGGAGACACAGATGACCAACACAACAACGATAACTCCTAGAAAGACCATGGAAGGCCGAATTTCAAAACACTCTAACTGTGTAACCGGAGGAAATATTAATTGAATCGGAAGTTATAATTGTTTGGCAGTAATTAGTCGTTTCGTTAGTTGTTTGGTTGTGTTTGGCTTCACTGCATGATATTTTTTTTTCAACCAAATATGGATTTTTCAATTCACTGGGTGGTCAAATATAAGGGAAATATAGTGATACAATTATTGGATGGATTTCCGGTCGAAATGTTTTTTATCTACAAACAACACTTTATCAACAGAAATAACAGGAAATCAGGTACAAAAAAAAAAAAAAAAAAAAAAAAAAAAAAAAAATATAAATAATAAATAATAAATCGCCTCATAAATGCATCCTGATCATAAAATTCGCCAAATTGTCTTTGATCTATTATTTACTCGTTTTTTTTACACTTGCTATAACACCATAAGAAATGGGTCAGTTGCAAACTTTTGCTACAGCACTATAGAGTGTTCAATCTCATGTAAAATCGCGTGAAAAGTCTATTGGTGGCATCAGAAAGTCATGAAATGCATAATAAACTCACAAGAAACGTTTAATGAAATCCAAGATGGCGGTAAAATATCGAGCAACCTGTATGCATGCACCACGAACATCCAAGGATAGCCAACCTCACAATATCGATCACACCCAATCACAACGTAAATAAACACATAACCTCTGAAGGTGTGAGGTTGTCAACGTTGGCAATCCTTGGATGTTAAAGGTGCATGCACACAGATTGCTCGATATTTTACCGCCATCTTGGATTTCATTAAACGTCTCTTGTGAGTTTATTTTCGCACTTCATGACTTTCTGATGCCACCAATGGACTTTTCGGGCGATTTTACATATGATTAAACACTCTTTATCGTTGTAGCAAAAGTTTGCAACAGACCCATTGCTAAACTAACGACTCTTACAATTCTTGGATTTCCTGCTCAAGCTCGGGGGGTTCTATACAAATACTGTTGAATTTAAACAAATAAATCGAAACAATCGATTTTTTTTTCGTTGCACCTTTCACCATCACCACAACAGAGGAGAAATCAGGCATGTTGTATAGGTAAGGCGCGAGCCAAGGTGAAGGCTAGAGTTCCATACAAAAAAAAAAAAACATTCATGTTTCTCGCGCTGAGGATCAACATTGGGAAAAAGAGAAGGAGAGAGAAGGAGGGAGAGAGAGAGAGAGAGAGAGAGGGAGAGGGAGAGAGAGAGAGAGAGGGAGAGAGGATTCCGAAAGAAAAGTAAACAATAAAAATAAATAACGGGTCTTATCCACGGGATACTTTCAATCTTTCATTACCATTTGTAATTAGGTATTTTGCGAGCGTGATTTCAATGAAGTGTCCGGCGCCGCGTCGGTATGGCGCGCAGTGATTCGAATAATGCATTTTTGGGAACAGCGCGCGTTTCGACTGCTTGTGAAACGTGTTGTGATGGTATACCGATGAGCCTTAAACGGGCGCCCGCAAAAAAATTTCCAAGGGGGAGGAGCAAATTGCTAAGCCCAAATAGAAGTTCTAGGGACTTCCCCCCCCCCCCCCCCCCGCGAGGAAAAAGGGATTTTTCTTTCTTTTTTTTTCATCCAAATAGTATGCAAATATTAAGCCATTGTAGGTGTATCCAATAATAGTCATAATTTTGGAGTGCTTGATGTTATGAATATATGTATAGGGATAACAGATGATAATGATAGAGTAAGAAAAATGTATAATTCTACTATATTCCTTGCAATAAATGAGTTAAAATTACAAATGAAACTAATAATGAAGTTCGTCAACAATTACTCCTTTGATTAACATTTCATTTTCTTTTGTTCCTTTCACTTTTATCGTGAAATTATGCCTGTTTTGAATTCGGGGGGGGGGGGGGGGTTCCCCCCTTGCCCCCAGCCACGGGCGTTAATGAGCCTATATCCTAGAATTCTATGCCCATAAGAAACTGTGAGTGGGACAAGAACAAAACAAATAGGAATTTCTTCGATATAACTGTGATCGTAAACTACTGCGTGATATTTCGAAAATGTTGATGTAACGTGACTACACTTTAAGGTACGTGAAATCCAATGGTGTGATAAAATCTGAGAGAACTTGTTGTTTACTGGTTCGAATTTGCATTTGAAAATATGGCTCCTGTTTCTTATGAAAAAATCCACGGGGGCGAGTGAGATGGAGCATTTCCTTGAATCCAATTTTTTTCGTGACGTCACACTAAACTTATCTATACCCTCCTGTAACACACGTGTTTCAATCAGTAGTGTAGCGTGCAATTTGGCAACGTCGCAGTTCGTCTATTTAAATCCATGAAAAAGATCGAGCTGTTGCGTTGGGTGATCGGTGAAAACCTTCCTATTCGACCTTTTACACGAGTTTAAATTGAAACATTACATCGTTGCCTTTCACGCTACTCCACTGGTTTCAATGGAGAAAAGAGAGAGAGAGAGAGAGACAGAGAACTTCTAGTTGCACCACTGCACTGACAGTGGCGTAAGCGACCCGTGTAAAAGGTCGAGTGCGAAGGTGTTCACCGAACACTCAATAGTTCGATCTTTTGAATGGATTTAAATAGACACATTACAATGTTGCCAAATTGCACGCTACGCCACTGACCACTGACTTTTATATTCAAAACTTCCCGTCGCCGATCCACTGTGTGGTGTGCGGCGCGACGCGGCGCGCGGCGCCTTGACGCGGGCTCTTCTGTCGATCCTGGATCTTGGGTACATAGTCTTTGGTTCTCTCGTAATTGCAGATCTATTAAATCGATGGCTCTGCAGCAACGTCCGTTTTCAAGATACTTATCGTCCCGATAATTCCCGACTCTTACAGTCTTGGAGTCTTGGAGTCCAATGGTTTCTCCTTTGGGTAAAAGAGAGGCAGCTAATTTAATTATACCACCACCTTCTCTCTCTCTCTCTCTCTCTCTCTCTCTCTCTCTCTCTCTCTCTCTCTCTCTCTCCCTCTCTCTCTCCCCCTCTCCCCCCTCTCTCTCTCTCTCTCCCCCTCTCTCACTCTCTCTCTCTCTCTCTCTCTCTCTCTCTCTCTCTCTCTCTCTCCCTTTCTCTCTCTCTTTCTCTCTCGTGAAATTTAGTCTCTCCGTTTGCACCGCGATTCAATTTACATCTCAGCGCCGCGGTTGCGAGAAATTTCAAAACAAGGAGGCGATCCACGGACATTATGACTAGACAAGACTTCGGTAAGTCTACTAATTGAATGCCGAATGACGCTTTATCGGCAAGTAAATGGCGATTACTGTAGTTCTCACATGAATATGGTTTTGCGTTTAACTCTTAGTAAAGTATGCGCTTGAAATGCTATCTTTTGCTTATATAATGCATTCGTTGACAAGCTCGAGTGCAGACCTATATTCATTTAAGAGATAGTTCTATTGCTCCGTTAGATTGATAGAGTTTTAACTCCGCGAAGCTATTTTAAAATGCTGCTCTTCGGATCTGCTTGACCTTTATTTCTTCAGTGTGATTCTTGGAAGTTTCAAGTTTGGAGGAAATTCTGGTGCAATCACAATCAGACCAGAGGGCCGATCATTTACTTCATCGTTGAACCGATCGATAAGACTGTCTATGAGTGATGCTATTGGTCGAAAATTTTAAAACTTGGCTGTTGCTATGGTAACCATCGTTAAGAGTCTCGTTTTATAAAGGCTACACATGAGTAACCTTTAAAAAACGAACACTATAACGATGGTTACCATAGCAACAGCCAAGTTTTACAATTTTCGACCAATAGCATCACTCATAGACAGTCTTATCGATCGGTTTAACGATGAAGTAAATGATCAGCCCTCAGACTCTGATAGAAAACCAGAGACTTTTCTGGTGAAATTTTTCGAAATTTCTTAGAGGGGTTGTTGTTGTGCCTCTGGTACACTGGAAAAATTGAAAGGGTAAATTGTACCCTTAGCTGCTTCCTACACTGAAAAAAAAGATTACCATGATCATGACGATATATGTGAACCGTTGTATAAGGGATGGTACATGTTCTAGAGAAAACGGCTGCGGGAGTGAGAATGAATATAGACTGTTGTATTAGAGCGATAGAGCTATATATCGTATCGATTACCGTCCGAGGACCTTTGGTTCGATGTTTTTTCCTCATAAGCGCATTTTTGACTGAAAATTTAGGAAAGTAAATCAAACAATCAATGCGACCTTTCAGCGATTATGAATTCGACGTCCTCCAAAATGCTCAAAATATGCCTGGTTCCAAACCGGGGAGTCGAACCGGCCGAAAAAAGGGTTCAGGTTCGGTTCGGGTTCGGGCAGTTTTCAGAATTTCGGTTCGCGGTTCGGTTCGGGTTCGCGAGGAATTTTGGTTCGGGTTCGGTTCGGTTCAGCAAAAATTTAGGTTTTTGAACCGGTTCAAAGGCGGTTCGGCCAAATGTTTGGTTCATGAACGGTTTTTGAGGAATGAAATGACAAATTTTCCTGTTTCGTCTTCAAATTTATTAATCACGACGAATTTCTACTCATCACCTTTTTTGGAAACAGCTGCCGTCCATTCTAAAGAATTAAAGAACGATTCTTTGACAGATTCTTTTTCCGCAACAAAATCGTACAAAGACAATTTAGGACTCAGGATTCTTTTGTTGCTTCTAGGCCATTTGAACTGTTCAACTTTTGAACCGTCTGTGAACCGGTTTTTTTTGTCGGTTCACACTGTCTCAATTTTCGGTTCAGGTTCGGTTCGGGTTCAAGCCATTTTTAAAATTAAGGTTCACGGTTCGGTTCGGTTCAACATTTTTCAGCGGTTCGGTTCGGTTTTCGGTTCACGGTTCGGTTCGGTTCGACTCACTGTTTTTTTCAGTTTGGAATCCAAACTGAAAAAAAACAATTACCAGAAACATGAAGATATATTATGTGAGCCGGTGTGAGGAATGGTATAATTACCAGAATTTTAGTGTTTGTACCATAATTCTTGAAACTGTTGAGGAAATTCTAGTTCTATAACCATATATTCTGGTTTTAACACCAGCAGTTTTTGGTCAAAGTATTAGACTTTCATGTCGTTCACATATCGTTGTTCTTTCGGTAATATTACTAGAATTTAGGAATTATTTTTTTCAGTGTATATTGTGCAGCAAGTCAGTTACTTTGTACTTGTTACAACGGGATGATTGTATATTTGTATAATACAGGACTCTTGAGTATTCCTCACAGTCATGCGGTTATTATTAACAGCCATACGATTAATATTCGCGATTAGATGATTATTTTAAAACCATCCAAATTGCTGCACAATACACAAACCATCTAAGGTAGATGTCCCAATTACCGTCACCCTTAAGAAAAACTTTCCGTAAAATACTTGTAAAAATGTCAATTTTTAATTAATCTATACTCTGTTCAGGATAAGAAGGCGGGTGAGAATTCAGGTAGTAATGCACTATTTAGCAACAGTGCGGCTATACCGGCTACTCCAACCCTTCGCAGTGGCCGTTTTTCTTCCGACTTCTCTCTTGGCACGAAGGATTTCCGAGAACCGACAGACTCAACAATTTACACACGTCCAGTAAAAATTTCGAACGGTGAAAAATACGAAAAAACGGACGAAATTTTCGCCCTAAAGGGTCAAAACTCGGCAAAAATAGTCGACTTTGAATATTGATGACTCTCATATATTCGATATTAGACGAAATATTCTGAATTTAATTCCGACTGAAAAATACGAATTTCTGAGAGTCATCAGTATTCGGAATCGACTATTTTTGCCGAGTTTTGGCCCTTTAGGGCGAAAATTTCGTCCGTTTTTTCGTATTTTTGACCTTTCGCAATTTTTACTGGACGTGTGTAAATTGTTGAGTCTGTCGGTTCTTGAAATCCTCCGTGCCAAGAGAGAAGTCGGAAGAACAACGGACACTGCAAAGGGGGAGACGTTTGGGGTAG